>JAVALU010002336.1:0-22500 GCA_030770095.1 Gila robusta | reverse complement strand
CTTTATGCTAAGTTTGAACACCACTGCTGTCCTATGGAAATCTCCAAAATATAAATTTGTCAAGATCATTTTTAACATAAACAATATTACAAAATTAATCAAATAATAGTAGCAAATACTATAATAAGATGCCTTTAGCACCATAAATAGAATCATCTCACATCTGTATGATAGACTGTTCAATATTTAAATTGGAATTTATTTTTGTTCGTGACCGTAAACAGACATACATGGTTTACTTATAATGGAGCATATACAATTGACTCGAACTGTTTGCGTTCCCAAGGTGGTGTAGGCAAATTATCAATTGCTAGAGAAGTTATTTTGGGGAATAATCTGAGATTTCACTTACTATTTTAGTCCATTTGTTTGAGTGAACAGGTCATGTTTGGTTATGCATTTTCCAGGTCCAATGCGTAAACTGCGAGAATTAGCTTTCACTCGTGATTATTTCACGAAGAAGCTCTTCAGAACAAGAGTTAAGAGTTGAAGTCTATGGCAAGCCGTTTTAGCTTAAATTGTACCCAGCTTTACTCGTCGTAATTGCATTGTTACTAGTAAGAATTCAATTAGAGAGCTCTACAATTCAATTCTTACCAGTAGCAATTACAATAGAGAGCTCTCTAATTAAATTTTTACTAGTAAAAAAACGAATTAAAGATATGTATAATTGCAGAGCTCTGTAATTGAATTCTTACTAGTAACAACTGAATTAGAGAGCTCTCTAATCGAAATTGTTACTAGTAAGAATTGAATTGTAGAGCTCTCTAATTGAATTATTACTAGTAACAATGCAATTACGACGAGTAACACTGGGTACAATTTAAGCTAAAACGGCTTGCCATAGAGATCAAGGTTTTGATACACACTTCTCAAGGCCAGTGGAGATACTCTAGAGAGATAAGCATCTTTACACACTTTAAAGAGTAAAGAGGTCATTCGGCACATTGAAAAGTCCAAATTGCTGAACCTTCAGAATCAGAAAGCACCAAACCTGCTATAAATGTTGTGGTTTCATGATCGCTTAGCCTCGCTCTGTCTGCTCGCTTCAATATGGACATCCTCAAAGCCTCGTTTATCTGTTTTATGGCAGAGGGAAGTTTGATTTCCAGATGGGCCGTTTTTAACCGGGGCGATTGAGAGATTCCTGTAAGGCTGGGTGTCCGACACAGCCCTGATTCGTTATTTGTATTTCGTAGGGTGGGACTCATTTTCGTAATTTGAAGTAAAATAAAATATTTAAAAAACTGAAACTTATTTTATTTCAGCTAGCTAGTTGTGAAGGAAACATTTCAAATTCAAACAATTCGCTAATGTTGCTATTGCCTTATTGTCTCTTTATAACTCGACCAGTGGTGTTCTGAAATGAGGAGGTATGTATATATATATATATATATATATATATCAAATGTAAATTCATGTCCCAGTTACACTTAATGTTGTCACATTTTCCTGTATAAATAAACTACATTACATCAAAATATATATATATACAGTATATATATATATATATATATATATACAGTGTATATATATATATAACAGTGTAATTAATGTTCTACTAAGTATCAATCTCATCAAGTTTGTGTTTTTAAGCATTTTTACATTTATTCCAGCCTGTAACAATTTAAACAATATATTTTATTTGTGAACTGATGTTCAGCTGTTTTTAACTTATTTTCGGATCATCAAGCTCGATAAACACTGTCTGTCAGACATGAAGATGTACCTTTAATTTCCCTATCACTCACTAAACCCCCACAGTCATCATGTTTTCAGGCCATTTCAAGTTTGATTTTGACTTGACATAAAGCTGTGATACGTTGTTTACTTACTTTTTAATTAATCTTCCCATTAACGCCATGATTTTGTTCATTCAGACTGATTTGCAAACGCGCAACGTGCACGAAAACAAGAGGCGGGATTTATATCCAATCATAGCGTGATGGAGGCATTGCCTCTTTCACGTGACGTTTTTATGATGACACATAGACTGCGTTCCAAAGCTTAAAAACGCTGCAAGCTAGGATTAGGAAGGCATCAAGGCATGTCCGAATTCAATGTTAGCTTCACTTCCAGTCTCTTGAGATTCCTTCATCTGACCGATTTTTGAAGGCAGCATAGATGCATCCTTCACTGCCTTTGATTTCCCACAATCCTGTGCGTTCCATTCGGTGACAGTTGAGCAAGAAAAATAAAGATGGCGTCTAAAAGTTGCAGTTGGTGGTCAGTTTGTTTTTAAATGTACGTTTTTGACCAACGGTTTCCACTTTTGATGTCATTTCGAGCGAGAAATTACTATTGTAGAATTTAAATATTTGCTTATTTTTCACCAAAGCTTGCTCTATTTTGCTGTAGATCATTAAACTGTTACACTGCAGAAGTCTGTCTGAAATCAGTTTCGTGAGGAACCTTCATGCGCAAACGCTGCCTGCAAAGTCACTGCCTGATAAGACAGCGAGGCAACAAGTCAGCTACCCACATTTTTAGACGCAACCGTAATTATTAGGTGTGTTTGACTTGAAGCGGCGCTGCGCAGACGATCGGTGTTTGACATCAGAGTACCACAAGAAAGATTTGAGATGTCATACACCGATCGGTCTGCGCAGCGCCGCTTCAAGTCAAACATACCTTTTGTTTATTAGCAAGCTAGAATATGGCTTAAATTACAGCCAGTGATCTAATTATTATCATAACTTTCCATAACTTTTTTTTCAAAGTATTCCAGCCAATCATATGTCACGGCCAAATATCGACAAAATAATATGCTATCTTTTGCATTAATCTTTTATGTATATTATGGCATAAAAATAAATGGGTGGGGGAAGCTGGCAAAATGCAAAAAAAAGGTAATATGTCGGTAAAAAAATTAAAAGGTAAAAAAATATGTTGCATTATAATTATATTAAACTAAACTGTAAAATGTGGCAATTTGCAATTGTTACTTTAAAGAGATATTTTTTATGGAAGCTTGTTTAAGCCACAGAATAAAACATAAAAAAGGTAATTGTGACTTTTTAACTTTATAACTCGTAATTCTGACTTAATAACTTGCAATTCTGACTTTATAACTCGCAATTCTGACTTTATAACTCACAATTCTGAGTTTATAACTCACAATTCTGACTTTATAACTCGCAATTCTGACTTTATAACTCGCAATTCTTTATAACACGCAATTCTTTATAACACGCAATTCTGACTTTATAACTCACAATTCTGACTTTATAACTCACAATTCTGACTTTATAACTCGCAATTCTTTATAACTCGCAATTCTTTATAACACGCAATTCTTTATAACACGCAATTCTTTATAACACAATTCTGACTTTATAACACGCAATTCTGACTTTATAACTCACAATTCTGACTTTATAACTCACAATTCTGACTTTATAACACGCAATTCTGACTTTATAACTCGCAATTCTTTATAACGCAATTCTTTATAACACGCAATTCTTTATAACACGCAATTCTGACTTTATAACTCACAATTCTGACTTTATAACTCACAATTCTGACTTTATAACACGCAATTCTGACTTTATAACTCGCAATTCTTTATAACGCAATTCTTTATAACACGCAATTCTTTATAACACGCAATTCTTTATAACACGCAATTCTAACTTTATAACTCACAATTCTGACTTTATAACACGCAATTCTGACTTTATAACTCGCAATTCTTTATAACACGCAATTCTTTATAACACGCAATTCTTTATAACACGCAATTCTGACTTTAGAACTCGCAATTCATTATAACACGCAATTCTTTATAACACGCAATTCTTTATAACACGCAATTCTGACTTTATAACTCACAATTCTGACTTTATAACACGCAATTCTGACTTTATAACTCACAATTCTGACTTTATAACTCACAATTCTGACTTTATAACACAATTCTGACTTTATAACTCACAATTCTGACTTTATAACACGCAATTCTGACTTTATAACTCGCAATTCTTTATAACACGCAATTCTTTATAACACGCAATTCTTTATAACACGCAATTCTGACTTTATAACACGCAATTCTTTATAACACTCACAATTCTGACTTTATAACACGCAATTCTGACTTTATAACTCGCAATTCTTTATAACACGCAATTCTGACTTTATAACTCGCAATTCTTTATAACTCGCAATTCTTTATAACACGCAATTCTGACTTTATAACTCGCAATTCTTTATAACACTCACAATTCTGACTTTATAACTCACAATTCTGACTTTATAACACGCAATTCTGACTTTATAACTAGCAATTCTTTATAACGCAATTCTTTATAACGCAATTCTTTATAACACGCAATTCTTTATAACACGCAATTCTGACTTTATAACTCACAATTCTGACTTTATAACACGCAATTCTGACTTTATAACTCGCAATTCTTTATAACACGCAATTCTTTATAACACGCAATTCTTTATAACACGCAATTCTGACTTTATAACTCACAATTCTGACTTTATAACACGCAATTCTGACTTTATAACTCGCAATTCTTTATAACACGCAATTCTTTATAACACGCAATTCTTTATAACACGCAATTCTGACTTTATAACTCACAATTCTGACTTTATAACACGCAATTCTGACTTTATAACTCACAATTCTGACTTTATAACTCACAATTCTGACTTTATAACACAATTCTGACTTTATAACTCACAATTCTGACTTTATAACACGCAATTCTGACTTTATAACTCGCAATTCTTTATAACACGCAATTCTTTATAACACGCAATTCTTTATAACACTCACAATTCTGACTTTATAACACGCAATTCTTTATAACACGCAATTCTGACTTTATAACTCGCAATTCTTTATAACACGCAATTCTGACTTTATAACACGCAATTCTTTATAACACTCACAATTCTGACTTTATAACACGCAATTCTGACTTTATAACTCGCAATTCTTTATAACACGCAATTCTGACTTTATAACTCGCAATTCTTTATAACTCGCAATTCTTTATAACACGCAATTCTGACTTTATAACTCGCAATTCTTTATAACACTCACAATTCTGACTTTATAACACGCAATTCTGACTTTATAACTCGCAATTCTTTATAACACGCAATTCTTTATAACGCAATTCTGACTTTATAACTCGCAATTCTGACTTTATAACACGCAATTCTGACTTTATAACTCACAATTCTGACTTTATAACTCGCAATTTTGACTTTATAACTCGCAATTCTGACTTTATAACGCGATTCTGACTTTATAACTCACAATTCTGACTCTCAATTCTGACTTTACAACTCGCAATTCTGACTTTATAACTCACAATTCTGACTTTATAACACGCAATTCTGACTTTATAACTCACAATTCTGACTTTATAACTCACAATTCTGACTTTATAACTCGCAATTCTGACTTTATAACTCACAATTCTGACTTTATAACGCGCGATTCTGACTTTATAACACGCAATTCTTTATAACTCGCAATTCTGACTTTATAACACGCAATTCTTTATAACACGCAATTCTGACTTTATAACACGCGATTCTGACTTTATAACATGCAGTTCTTTATAACGCAATTCTGACTTTATAACACGCAATTCTGACTTTATAACTCACAATTCTGACTTTATAACACGCAATTCTGACTTTATAACTCACAATTCTGACTTTATAACACGCAATTCTTTATAACACGCAATTCTGACTTTATAACACGCAATTCTGACTTTATAACATGCAGTTCTTTATAACGCAATTCTGACTTTATAACACGCAATTCTGACTTTATAACTCACAATTCTGACTTTATAACACGCAATTCTGACTTTATAACTCACAATTCTGACTTTATAACACGCAATTCTGACTTTATAACTCACAATTCTGACTTTATAACACGCAATTCTGACTTTATAACTCACAATTCTGACTTTATAACTCGCAATTCTGACTTTATAACTCGCAATTCTGACTTTATAACACGCGATTCTGACTTTATAACACGCAATTCTGACTTTATAACACGCAATTCTGACTTTATAACTCGCAATTCTGACTTTATAACACGCAATTCTTTATAACACGCAATTCTGACTTTATAACACGCGATTCTGACTTTATAACTAGCAATTCTGACTTTATAACACGCAATTCTTTATAACACGCAATTCTGACTTTATAACACGCAATTCTTTATAACGCAATTCTGACTTTATAACACGCAATTCTACAGTGGCCGAGAGAGCTCAACGTGCTGCAACTTAAGAAAACGCATGCAAATAGTAAAAAACCGACAAAAGATATCGACAAAATAATATGCTATCATGTATATTATGGCATAAAAATAAATGGGGGGGGGCAAGCTGACAAAATGCAAAAAAAGGTAATTCTGACTTAATAACTTGTAATTCTGACTTTATAACTCGCAATTCTTTATAACTCACAATTCAGACTTTATAACTCGCAATTCTTTATAACACGCAATTCTTTATAACTCACAATTCTGACTTTATAACTCGCAATTCTTTATAACTTACAATTCTGACTTTATAACTCGCAATTCTTTATAACACGCAATTCTTTATAACGCGCAATTCTGACTTTATAACTTGCAATTCTGACTTTATAACTCACAATTCTGACTTTATAACTTGCAATTCTGACTTTATAACACGCAATTCTGACTTTATAACACGCAATTCTGACTTTATAACTCGCAATTCTTTATAACACGCAATTCTTTATAACACGCAATTCTTTATAACACGCAATTCTACAGTGGCCGAGAGAGCTCAACGTCCTGCAACTTAAGAAAACGCATGCAAATAGTAAAAAACCGACAAAAAATATTGACAAAATAATATGCTATCATGGCTCATCATTAATCTTTTATGTATATTATGGCATAAAAATAAATGGGGGGGGGGGAGCTGACAAAATGCAAAAAAAAGGTAATATGTCGGTAAAAAAATTTAAAGGTAAAAAAAAATGTTGCATTATAATTATATTAAACTAAACTGTAAAATGTGGCAATTTGCAATTGTTACTTTAAAGAGATATTTTTTTATGGAAGCTTGTTTAAGCCACAGAATAAAACATAAAAAAGGTAATTGTGACTTTTTAACTTTATAACTCGCAATTCTGACTTTATAACTCACAATTCTGACTTTATAACACGCAACTCTGACTTTATAACTCACAATTCTGACTTTATAACTCGCAATTCTGACTTTATAACTCGCAATTCTGACTTTATAGCTCCCTTCATCAAGTGCGTTCCAAACGGCTACATAATGGCACACTAGTGCCATGCTCACTCCAAAGTCCCACTTGAAGGGCTCTGGCGTCTGCCCTTCGAAGGGAGTAGGGTATAGGAATGCTCACGAGCAATAAGCACGTCCCAGCCGGGTTTGTCACTTATTTGGTTCCCCCGGAAACATTTCCGTTGTGGTCTGTGTTATTTGCAGCGCGTTTCTGTATTTGGTTGTGTTGTGAACTTTTGCAGCGCGTTTCTGTATTTGGTTGTGTTGTGAACTTTTGCAGCGCGTTTCTGTATTTGGTTGTGTTGTGAGCTTTTGCAGCGCGTTTCTGTATTTGTTTGTGTTGTGAGTATTTGGAGCACACGTGTGTTGTGAAACTGATGAAGATGTTTTTTTAATTTGCAGGTGTTTTTTTCTATTTGCAAGTGTTTTTTTTCTATTTGCATGCGTTTTTTACTATTTGCATGCGTTTTCTTCAGTTGCAGCACGTTGAGCTCTCTCGGCCACCGTAGAATTCTGACTTTATAACACGCAATTCTTTATAACACGCAATTCTGACTTTATAACACGCAATTCTTTATAACACGCAATTCTGACTTTATATCACGCAATTCTTTATAACACGCAATTCTGACTTTATAACACGCAATTCTTTATAACACGCAATTCTGACTTTATATCACGCAATTCTTTATAACTCGCAATTCTGACTTTATATCACGCAATTCTTTATAACTCGCAATTCTGACTTTATAACTCGCAATTCTTTATAACACGCAATTCTGACTTTATAACACGCAATTCTTTATAACTCGCAATTCTGACTTTATAACACGCAATTCTTTATAACTCGCAATTCTGACTTTATATCACGCAATTCTTTATAACTCGCAATTCTGACTTTATATCACGCAATTCTTTATAACACGCAATTCTGACTTTATATCACGCAATTCTTTATAACTCGCAATTCTGACTTAATAACACGCAATTCTTTATAACTCGCAATTCTTTATAACACGCAATTCTTTATAACACGCAATTCTGACTTTATAACACGCAATTCTTTATAACACGCAATTCTGACTTTATATCACGCAATTGTGAGATAAAAAGTCGATAAAAACCAATTATCTTTTAAAATGGTTTATTCTGTGGCGGAAACAAGCTTCCATAATTTTTCCTTATTTATCGCATAAAAATTAGTTTTGCTGGTAATATATTTAAGTGGATTCAGTTATGTTTAAATAATATTTTTGTCTTGAATAAAAACAGATAATTTAGATGTTTGCATTTTTTTACTGTACATTATAATTCTTTTAACATTGTTGTTTAATTCTTTTTTTTTTGTGAGACCAATTTTTTTGTTTTTCTCAACCAAATAAGTAAATTAATATTTAAATAAAAATATTTTTTGTTTTTCAGTGCCGTGCTCGTTCAACATCATGGAAATGCCAACAAATGCAGAATAACCCAAATAAGTGGCCTTCATGATCAGACCATCACACA
Source organism: Gila robusta (assembly GCA_030770095.1). NCBI lineage: Eukaryota > Metazoa > Chordata > Actinopteri > Cypriniformes > Leuciscidae > Gila > Gila robusta. The sequence continues at coordinate 13,705 of JAVALU010002336.1, read as the reverse complement.
TCACAACCTCGGAGCTCACAGGAGACGCACGCGTGCACGAGGTGATTTGTATTGTGAGGCCTGTGAGATATGAAATGTGATGTGTTTTTTACTGTGTGTGCTGGTTTCATATGCCTGAATGCGACACAATGAAAGCCACTAAAGTTTCGTCTCCAAAATCACGCCGGAGGCTAAACTTATCACCTAATCTCACACCGCTGGCATCAGATGTAATTGCACTGCGTGTTTGTGTGTGTTCGAGGACAGCTGGAAGTGGTTTGCTGTGCGGCACAGAGTTTGTTTTTTAGATCAGCGCTGGCTGTTATGCAAGTATTGGATTTACTCGTTTCTGACAGTGATGGATATCTCATAAGTCACCAAGACAGAACGTGTCTGTTTGCGCGAGTCTTTAGCTCAGCTTACACTCAATTATCACTCCATTAACTCGACTCCGAAATCACGGCGTCTTCAGACTCGAATCACAGGTTTATTGGAGGCACGTGTGTTTAAAAGACCTTCCTTCCACGTCTGTTGTGCTCCTCTAAAAAATACAAATTGTGGTGAGGGGTCAATTCCTCCATCACCCCGTCTCTTTCACTGCGGATGGAGTGGGTGATTTTCTCCTGGTTTTATGAGCACATAAATCTGACTGGTGCCAAAGAACAGAAAAACAGTGGATTAAAATTCCCCTTTCGCCGTGTTCAGGCGTCCAGCTGCACGGCTGTTTGTTTAACGCAGCTGCATGGAGAGACAGACAGAAAGAGAGATAAAGACAGACACGTTTGCCAACCAAAATGCCTTGTTTTCATTGGCAGGTACTCGGGTTTTCTCAGAATTATGATTGCGCTGCAGTGCACCACAATGCAGACTGACTAAACCTCCAAAATAAAGAAGAAGCGCTGATGGACAAATCCTTCATAAGGCACCTGACGGGACATCATTAGTGATGCGGTGCAAAAAAATCAAGAATACTCTCGTTAGAATTTCATATTTGGGAATGTTAATATTTTGATTTGTCTTTTTTTCTGATAAAGGGGCTGTGTGTAAAAATTCGAATGCATTGCCAATGTATGAACAGCTTGTATCGAAACTTAAAAAACGAGACCTTCCCCGACTTCCTTCTCTATGAAAGCCTGTATGTTTTGTGAAGGACTCGGGACGTTTTTGAAAATCAAAAGGATTTGTAGGGCCTATGATTAACGCGATGAGGAAAACACGGATGGAATCCAAGCATAAAAACAGAATTTACTGTATAATGTGGAATTTCATGGAATTCGTCAGATCTTGGAAGAATAAATCAAAAGTCAGTAAACTTAATAAAATCGTGATATAAACTAGTTTCTGTGAATATTAAACCGCAAAAAGCCTATTTAAATATGAATCCTGCATGTTCTGTGTGTCTCTGTGTGAATAAATGGCGACATGAACTTCATCTCCAGAGCCGCTCTGAGAGTCACTTCATCCGCTTCATTTGAGAAATACTATCCTCATATGTCTCATAAACACAGAGACTCAAAGGTCTTCTCGGCAACCCGTCAAAATAAAAGTTCGGTTTAACTTGAAGAAATTACGACTGAATCATATTACTGTTGTAGAATTTATCTAAGTCTCAATGCAATAATAATACTAACACTAATGATAATAATAATTAAAACTTTATTTTTTAAGGAATAATTAGAAACATTTTCTTCCATGTTTTAATTTCAACAGTAAAGCTCTGTTGTGCAGCACTTTTGCTTAATTTCCTATGATTAAAAGATTAATTAAGTTAATGTTTTATGCCTTCATTTGATTGACAGAAGAGTTTAAATACACAACACAGAATTTCTGGAAGATAAAAAAACTTTTCATAGAATTGATTCTTAAATCATTGATTATTTAAAATTTTATTAAACCATTAAAATGGAATCCAGAAAGCTTAAAACAGAAAACACAGAATTTGGTTTAAAAAAAAAATTAAAAAGTTGACAGATGCAATTTATGATGCTACACTTAAAAAATATATATTTTCTTTATTTGTATTTTTGGCTTGTTTTGTATTAAAACAAACAAAAAAAGACTTTAAATCTTAAAACTACAAGTATATTTTTATATAATAAATCTTATAATTATATTTAATTTATACTTGAATTTTTTTTTCTGATGAAATATGATATGTCTCTTCTTTCCCTTGCAGTTAATTTCTTTCAGTACAGTTATTTCTGTCAGCTCTTGCAGAGGAATGTTTAGTGAAACCTTTGTTAACTTGGCAGTTGAATGTAATTCACACCCATGTCTACCACTCCTACTTCACCTTTACTATCTCCACACACACACACACACACACACACACACACACGCCGCCCTCATGAGCACTAACTGACCGATGGCGCTGTGATAGACGAGCATGTTGGGCCTGTTCACCTGCATTCCTCCGGGACAGAATCTGCTCTTCTAGGATCGGCTCAGGGATTGTCTCGGAGCGGCTTGTCTTCAGCGCCGGATTTTGTGTTGATTCGTCTCGGTTTCATTTATCGTTGAGTGTTGAGTTACACCAAGTTGATAGCATCTCCATTGTTGCAATAACAACCAGTCGTGCAAGATTTAAAAAGACTTACTTATTACACTTGGAGACATTTAATTTTATATTTAACTATATTATTGCAACATTATTTTCCTGTTATCTCTGTAAAGCTGCTTTGAAACAATCTGTATTGTAAAAAGCGCTGTGCTTGACTAGGACAGCATTCCAGTTTGCATGCTTAAACTAGTTAAGATAATAAAAGTTAATAAAAGTACTTACACTGCAAAAAATAATTCTAAATATTTAAATGTCAGTGTTTATTATTCATAGTTTTTAAATAATACTAATAATGACAGTGAATTATTATTATTAATTATTATGATTTGTTATATTATTATTATTGTTTAAAAATCTCAAATATCTTTTAAACAAGATTTTTCCCCAAATTTTTCCCCAAATCTCAGAATATTATAATTGTAATAAATTATATATTTAGTAATTATGTTATAATACATTTATTATATTATAATAATAATATTTATTAGCCTATATTATAATCAATATTTTCTATTTATCTAAACATTCTTTAAATAACAAACATTTACTTGCATTTTCTTCTAAATCTCAGAATGTATTACTATATTATAATTAATTGTAATAAATGTATGGTTTATTATGTTATATCATGATAGTGCATGTATTGCATGTATTATTATTATGTGTATTTTATAATCAATATTATGAACTATCTAAACATCTTTACTAGATACGTTTACTTTCATTTTTTTCAAAATCTCAGAATTTATTAATATATTTATTATAATTTTATTTTTATATTATATTATAAGCATTTATTTTAGTTATTATTTAAACTATCTAGACATTCTTTAAACAAAATAAATGTACTTACATTTTTTTCAAAATCTCAGAATTGTTATTATATTATAGGCTATGTTAATAAATAAATAATAAATAAATACTTATAATATATATATATATCATAAGTATTTATTTATTAAACATCCTTTAAATATTATAAATGAAGTTGAGAGGCATATAACTGATTGATAAAGTTCATATAATAAAAGATGTTAAGTCTTATAAAACTTACTTATGAAAATTACAAATAGCATTATACATTTCATTGTCCAAAAATAGACGTCCTTTTCTTTAAGCTGGACATATTTGTTGTGATTTATTTTAGGAGGCAAAATATGACCCGGACGTGTTCTCGAAAGGTTCTATAACGTTCACCCACAAGGAAAACAAATTAGCGAGATGTTTCTTGCACAAAGCGTTTTATTCTGCCGTGTCAAAAATAGCCGTACTGATATAATCAGTGCCGACTGAGAATGTTTGTGTCCTGTTCTGTCCCTATTAGTGTTTTCCCGAACGATGAGAAAAGCGGGAGAGCAACAGGTTAGTGCCCCCCCCCCCCCGCACACACACACACACACACACACACACACACACCCCGCTCTAAACAGAAAGTGCTCTCAGAAACAGCACTATATAGGCCTCGATGCCTGAAAATGGTTGTGTTGTAATCGTGTAATTTTATGGTCTTGAATTTTAACACAGCAACACATAAACATGATGGTTTCCAGACACGCTGCTTTATAGGGCAGATCTGCGTGTGTGTTGGGAATGAAATGCTCAGAGAGAGAGAGAGCGAGAGAGAGAGAGAGAGAGAGAGAGAGTGAGAGAGAGAGAGAGAGAGAGAGAGGGAGAGAGAGAGTGAGAGAGAGAGACAGAGAGAGAGAGAGAGAGAGGGAGAGAGAGAGTGAGAGAGAGAGACAGAGAGAGAGAGAGAGAGAGAGAGAGAGAGGGAGAGAGAGAGAGTGAGAGAGAGAGAGAGAGAGAGAGAGAAAGAGAGAGAGAGAGAGACAGAGAGAGAGAGCGGAAGAGAGAGAGAGAGAGAGAGAGAGAGAGAGAGAGAGAGAGACGGAGACGTGTGTGGAGACGGGCCGACACAAGCAGAGCTGGAGAGAGAGAGAGAGAGAGATGAGAGAGAGAGAGAGAGAGACGGAGACGTGTGTGGAGACGGGCCGACACAAGCAGAGCTGGAGAGAGAGAGAGAGAGAGAGAGAGAGAGAGAGAGAGAGAGAGACGGAGACGTGTGTGGAGACGGGCCGACACAAGCAGAGCTGGAGAGAGAGAGAGAGAGAGAGAGAGAGAGAGAGAGTGAGAGAGTGAGAGAGTGAGAGAGTGAGAGAGAGAGAGAGAGAGAGCTCAGACTGTGTTCACACTGCACTGATGGAGTCGTAGAGGACGAGCTGCACTTCCTCACCGAGTGCAGCAAGTACAAAAACATCAGATACGCTTATTTTACACAAATAGCACAGATTATACCTCAGTTCCAACAAGAGAGCCTTATAAACAAACTGTCTTATATTTTGGGAGAGAAAGAAGAGTGTATTCAGCTGGCAGCGCAGTGTGTGTCTTCCTGCCATCATATGAGGGAGAAGGGCTGAACCCTCTTTTACATTAAACTGCTCTCTGTACTTATTTTTGTTATTGTATATATTTTTGTTATTTTATTTATTGTGATATATTTATGCATAATATGGAAATGTTTTTTTATTTTTATTTTATTTTTTTTATTGTTCACTTTTATGTATCTACATATATTTTTTATATAATACTATGCTTGGCAATATTGTGCAATTTAAACCACAGCCATGCCCCTAACGTCACACTAGAAAATTGCCAAGTCCAATCTAGCCAAGCGCGCTACTCGATCTCCCGAGTCCCAAATCTGCCCAACTAGTGTCCCTAAACAACCCCCCAAAGCCCACTAATGCCCAACCAACCCCAACCAACTTATCCTGCCCGCTCAAATTCACACCACGCAGCCCTCCAACAATCATCCAGACCCCACACCTAGTTCGGCGAAAACACCACCTATCACGGCAGCCCCGCACACCCCTCTCAACACACACCCAACCGCGCGCTCTATCGCGCACCCCCACACATACAACACACAAAAAAGCACTCCTAACACCCAGTAAGCAACCAAATAACTCCAACCCAAAAAACAAACTAAAAACCAATACATAAACATAAATCATCAAATACCCAATCAATGCCCACCCATATGTCCCCCATAGACCGCCACACCCTTCACCAACCAACAAGTCCAAGCCAAGCCGCGCGTCTACTCCCTCGCTCTTGTGCCAGCTGCTAGCTCCTCTCTGCTCTCCTCGTCTACTCTCGCTCTCTCCCTCATCTCGCTCTTCGCTCTGCTCCCTGCTTCCTCTTTCTCTCTCTCTCTCTGCTCGTCTCTCTCTTCTCTCCTCGCTCTCCCTCCTAACGATCTCCGGCTCTGGCGTCATCGCCTCCCTCGTCTCTCGCTCTCGTCTCCTATCTCTCCTTCTCTCGTCCTCTCACTCTCCCTGCGCTCCGCTGCACTCTCCATCACTCGGTCGTCCGCTCTCTCTCTCGTCTACTCTCGCTACTCCTCTCTCTTCCCTCTCACCCTCTCTCTTCTCTCTCCTCCCTTCTCTCTCTCTCTCCCTCTCGCTCTCTCTTCTCCTCCCTCTCCTCTCTCTCTCTCACTCTCTCCCTCCTCTCTCTTCTCCTCGCTTTCTCATCTCCTTCCTCTCTCTCGCTCCTCTCTCTTCTCTCCGCCTCTCGCCTCCTCTTCTTCTCTCTTCTTCTCGCTCTCTCTCGCCCTCTACTCTCTCCTCTCTCATCCTCTTTTCTCTCTACTCTCTCCTAATCCTAAAACCCCCCACAAAACCAACCCCCCCACAAACCCCCCCCACTAAGCCCCACCCCAACCTTCGCCCCCTCCCACCCTACCATCCACAACCAATCACTACCGCACCCCCCAAACCCCCAAACCCCCCCACCCACACCCCCCACCCTAACAAAACCACTACCCCCTCTCCAAATACCAAAAAACAAAAACAACCCCCGCCACCCCCAATCCACCCCCCCCACCCCACAACAAAGAAACCAAACCCACTTCCACACACCCCGCCCCCCCCAGTACCAAAACCCCCCACCATCAAATGCCCCAACGCGCCCCCCACCCGCACCAACAAACCCCCCCTCAAAAAACCAGAGATGTTCCCGAACTACTGCCATCAATACCAGTCTCTACAAGACCCACAAGAACTAACCCCCCAGGATAGCAACTGTTCCAATACCAAACTATCAGAATATCAAGCCCACCACCCCATCACAAATGACAAAAAACCACCCATAACAGATTCTAACAAAAATCCCCCTAACCCCCCCCCTGCTAACCCACACCCCCCCACCTCCCCCCCCCCATCACCCCCCCCTAGCACCCGCGCCCAAACCCCGCCCCCCCCCTGCGCCAACTCATCCCCCCTAGCCAACAAAAAAGTGACCACTCACTAATAATCCCCCTCCCCAAGTCGTCTAACACACAAGGGCGCACACCCGCACACTACGGACACTGTGTAAACAAATACCACCACCCCCAACCAGATACGTGCGAACTAAAACATGTACTCCCCAACCACCCGACAGAACACCCAAACTACCACCTACCTACAAAACCCCCGGCCCCCCCCCAATCCTGCTCCACCCCCCTTCAAAACCCACCCCAACCCCAGGCCCCCCACGAAAAAATTAAAAAAAACAACCCCCAACATGCCCCCCCACCCACAATATTCCCCACCCACCAGAACCTACGCTCCCCCTAACCAAGACCGACAACCATCCCCCTACAACATCCACAAGCCCCTCAAAGAGTGGCAACCTGCAAATTCCCTTACCTTTGCCAAAACCCCGCAAGTAACCCCCCCCCTAAAAAAACCCCGTTACCGCCTCCTCTGCAATCGTCCCCTCAATAAAAAAACCCTCAACCACCACACCCCCCAACCCCTGACCAAACCCAGTCAACACCCTCCCCCAGAGACGCACAATCAGAACCCTACCCTCCCCTCCCCAAGCCCAAAATTAAGAGTCCCGGCATGACCCAACCGACGCACAAACCCAACAACCCTGGAACAAACCCCCCCACATCCGCGCGCCCACTATACCCAAGCCCACTTATCGAAATTGAGAAGAGAGAAAAACCCTCCCGCACATACGCCCCCCCGCCCCCCCCCCGCAAACGGTTCCCGCCCGCCCCCTCGTTTCCCATACCCTGCCCTGCAAGAATAGTTGAGCGCCCCCCCCCCCCAAAACCGCGGGCACCAGGAACACGGGGCCCAACATAACCCACCCCCCCCCAACCCCCGCCCCCCCCCCCCCCCCCCCGCCCCCCCCCCCCCCCCCCAATCCCCTCAAAGTCCCCCCTCCCCACACTCCCCAAAGCGCAAGCCAAAACACAAAAGAAAGCCCAACCAAAACCCGCCCCCCCCCCCCCCACCAAAAACCCCAAAAATCCCCCCCCCCTCAAAAAGACCCCCGCGGACCAACCCCCCGCCCCACAACCACATCCTGAAACCCACCACTCACAATAGATCAAATCCCAGCATAAACACCATCTCCCTCCAGGTAATACTTAAAACAAACTTACTGAGGCAAAAAAAACAATACATAACAGAAATAAGTACACCCTGATTAGTTTATTAAAAACTAGCCAACTAAATACTCGAGGTCGCTATTCCTCACCAACAATAACACTTTGGTAGGATTAACCCTCCGTGATGCCGCCCCATCCCCCCCATCGCCCCTACAAAAATACAACCCAAAAAAAGCCATATACCCCCTACTCTTACAACCCTGTCAGCACCATCCCATACGCCCCTTATCCTCACCCTAATGTCCACTGCCAAAAATCACAAAACACCCACGCTCCCACAATCAGCAACAACGAACGTCCTTCACCCCTCCCCAAAAGTACGGACACCCCGACCCAAAGAAAGAACACCGCACGCCTAAGGTACATCCTACCTACCCCCAAACCCAAAAACATCTCCAGTTCAGAACCGCAACCCAAAATACCCACGAACCAAAAAACCACCACCAAAAAACCCCTTTACCAATATCTTAGACGCCTATTTGTCCAAACCTATTGCCACTCCCCCACCGAACCCCCCGCCAACGCCAAAAAGTGCAATTGTCAGCACATAATCCCCAAAAATACCCCCTTCCTCATAATCCAAGCCATCAAAAATCCCACATGACCGCACGCTGCGCCCCACCCTTGTCCTTCCTCACACACCACTACAAACCATCACCCCACCCTCCCACCCCACATCATCAAAAAGCATATCGAAAAACCCTTAGTCCAAGAACAGAGCCCCCACTTCCCCTGCCGCCGACCTATCCCACTACCACCCCACCGTGGCATGCGCCGCACCTTAACCCACTACCAATCGTCACCCCCGTAAAATGACCCTCCCCGTCGTGTCCATCCATATCCAACATCCTCACCCGAACCCCCAGCCCCCAGACCCCAGGCCCCCCCACCAATCCCCCCCAACCGCGCCCCGCCCCATCCCCCCTTACAGCTACCCTTTCAACCAAACCCAACACTCCGCCACCACGAATATACCCACCATATCAAAAACAAACGCCCCCGCCTCCCCAAGCTGCGCACCCAATTGCCCCCCCTGCGCCCCTCCAAACACCCTACAGAATCTAACACACCCCATGAACCCCACATACCCTCTCAAACCCCACATCCGCACCCCCGGCACACCCGCCACAATCACACAAGACAAAGAAGCACACACACACTCTTCTAGCTCTACCCACACCCGCATCGATTAAAAATTCCCCAGTAGCCAAACAACAACACCCTACCCCCCACCCAGCTTAAAAATACTCCCCTATAAGCAAAATTTTTAACCCCCTAACATTACACACGCACCATCAACTCCCAACACTCGTGAATCCGCACCCAAACAACCCCCAGCATTTAACACTCAAAAGCCATTCAAAACACCTCCTACCCCCTACATCCCCCCATTGCCGCCCCAAAACCCAAACTCCCCCTTACTCCCCTATCACCTGTAAATAATGTGACAAACACATTCCCACCACCTGTCACATACTTGACAGAACGCCAGCATGGAAATAAAACCTTTGTGATGTGTGGTGATAAATGTCCCCCCGACACCAGAAACACCAAGCCACCCGACTACAAATACCCGCCATACCAAACCCCCCCCCCAGATGTACGGCCCAGATCGGCACAAACAACACCACACATAAACCCACACAAGCCGCGAATAACAGTACAGCCACAATCATGTCCCCCCCCTAGCGCACGGCGCCCGTCCCATTAGCACATCGCCCAGTAACGCTCCCCCCTCGCCCTGCCCTATACCTACACTCCCCCACTACTTCGCCAACACCGCGACACCGCACCAACACACCCAACCTAATCCCCCCGATTCCTCCCCCCTAGCGAGACTAACATCACCACAGTCACCTTACCTACCCACAGAGTAAAAAGCAGCAGTGTGGTGCTTTGAGGCAGCATAGGATTAACTCCTCAACAACACCAGCCCGCCTCCCACTCCCTCCGTCACACCAGAACCAAACACGCCAAACACTCATATTACCGCTACTAAGACCCCTCTTTTATCGCGCGGGGCCCGCAACTCCCGAGTATACGCTAAACAGTTCCCCCAACAGACAACAGAAATCAAAAAATAAAAACGGACACAAAAAACGCAAAACAAAAACCAAACAAATCAAAACCAAACACCCTACCCACCCCCGCCTCCTAATTCTCCACCCGAAAAAAAACCAAAAAGAAACCAACACAATTATCAACCCACACTCAAGATAACAACCCCCACAAAACCATAAACCCATAACAACTCCAAAACATCCCACCACCACCCCTAACAACCCATCAAAACATACAAACACCGACACAAACACACGCAACAAAAAAACAAAACGAACAAATAACAACACAAAAAAAACAAAAAAAGACAACAACTCAAACGGGGGCATCATCCCATCCAATAAAACATCCACCAACGTAAGCATACCTGCATATCTCATTCTAAGCATGACCCCCCCCACAGCAACAACAATACCCATACCCACCACACCCCCAAAACGCCCCAATACAGGAAAACTGTACCGAGTCAATGTTAGCCACCTAAATACACATGCCCAATACCCATTGTCCCACCACAAAACCCGACAGACACCCTACACACACACAACGACACCACTTCCAACCCAGAACCATCAAAGGACCAAAACCCACCGATCACACAACCCTAAAGAACCAAATCTTAAAGACAAAATAAACCCCCCACACCCCCCCCCCACCAACCCACCGCTCACCCCCGTCCTGCCCCCCTCAGATCACTAGCCTACAACTTCAAAAACAGATCCATTGAGACTGAACTGGTTTAAACGACCTGTAACAGAAAACGACCCAAAGAACAAAAAAGTTGTGAACAGACCAAAGGTTGATGGTGGGTGGTGAAAACAAAACCAGTGCAATAAAAAAACTTCATTTGCTACCCTTAATCACAAACCCCAACAAAAAAAAAGATCAGATCTCTCGCAGCAGAGAAACATTTATTTTAAATAAAAAAAAAATTAAACTCATTATTTTTTCCAACCAGTGTACTGTTTAAAACACCCATGAGGGTAAGCCCTCTCCTCCACAAATCCTACCAGATTGTGTCAATAGACTTTATATGTTCAACCTAAATTAATTTGAAATTAATATTAATGAAGTCTAATTATGTTAATTTTTTTAATTTATTATTATATAAATATGATTAATAAATATAATTAAGATATAAAAACAACCGCTGACTAGAAGAGTGTTCCCTCAGGTTTCATCTAATTTGTGATCTAAAGTACAATTGAAATCACCACCTAATATAACATGTTATTCTGAGGACATTTCAACAATTACGCAGAAAGTTTTCCAAAAACAACACTCGTTCAGTCCTATATTAGGACATAAATATTAAAAAAGAAAAACATTACTGTCTATTGTTATAATCAGCACGCAAAAGGCGTCCAGGTATTATTTCTAGAAAGTCTGATCATTTTTTAATCACGTTGGAAAAAAAAAACGCAACACCAGCACTCAGATTTGTGCCATGACTAAGGCCAATGTTACCCGACCATTCATTTGTTCCGTCAAATTAATTACAGGCATCGGTAAGTGTATCCAGTAACATGTTACATCTCTTTCCTAAGTGTAAAAACTTAAATAAAGTAGTCTCTCTGTACATCCCTACAGCCATTTATATAATTGATATAATTAGTTAATTTAAAGATCCCTATGTTTAAGGGAATGTCCCATCAGGATTAAAAAATGAGACAATACAAAATCCAATATATTTCCGTATCAACAATAAAAGTCATGACCTTTCAAGGTTTTTTTTTTTTTTTTATTTTGAAGTCGTTTTATTCCTGACAAAAGCACCACCCACAACTTTTAAAGGCGTAACGAACCCTATGCTTGACACTTCCCCTCAAAAGTGGCCTTTCATCACCCATAGCAATGCCCACCACCCGCAGGGGGGGGACTCAACAAAAGCCCATAATAATATAAAAAAAAAAACCCACAAACCGAAAACGCCAAGACCGAACAACCACCGACACACTCAACTGCCCCACACGCAACACCTCATTCTAAACCCACAACCTCCAGCAAAAAAAATAGTGTCTCAAAACAACATAAAGGATTGATCCCCCCCATTCCACCGAAACCAGACGAGACAAATTACAAATTAACCCCACCCACATAACATCCAACCCCCCTTTGACTATACCAAACGAAGACACAACAAGGGCATCAAACGAGCACCTGAACCAACACTGACCGAATCACTATCCATTACTTGTGGTTTTATGAAGAATTGGCCTATCAATGTCAGAGCACAATACTACATAATGCCCTGCGTCACCAAACCCAACAAAGCCATCACTCACTTTAGGGGGCCGATCTTGAACTCTAGAATTCCTCTAACCCGATCTCAACAATAGCCAGCCCACTATCCAATAGTAAACCAACTCATTCCTGCAACATAACAACAGATATAAAGCACAGGACACAGTGATAACAACACAACAACCTTGAAGCAACTGCACCACCTAATACCAGTACGCTCTGACCTTATCAGGAGGAAGTCCCTCTACGAAACCGGGCCGCCAGTGGTGCGCAATCCCCCACAAATCACTCTCGTCCGGGGCCGCTACAAAAAAACTCACAAAAACCTATTCTCCTGGATTCAAAGGACTGGAGCCTTCAAAGTTCTGCCGGTGCCCTGAAAACACAGATTAACTCCAATATCTACAAATGTTGCCGTTTGATCCACTTTTTAACAAACCAGCGGACAGGCAAAATATTAAAACAAACCATTACCATATATCACAACCAAAACATTAAAGTCTATTCATGGACTCCTGCAGAAAAAAAATCGTGGTAAACTTTTATTCAGCAACCGTCTTTTAACCGAACACTTCACCCAAGCGTATTGCGAATTCCAGCAACTCAGTATCATAATAGCCAGACGTCTGAATGACATGACATGTTTCAACAAAACAAACTCTGGGGTTTTCCAGCCACCCCACCACCCCAAAACCCATGGAATCATCTTAAACGTCCCCCATTTTCCATACGGAGCTAAAAATACCCTCAATCGCCCATTAATAAAAAAAAAAAAAAAATAAAAAAAAAAAAAAATTAAATCAAAAAAAAAAAAATAAAAAAAAAAATAAAAAAAAAAAAAAAAAAAAAAAAAAAAATAAATAAATAAGATATCGTGGTAAGTTTTGACAACATACCAATTAAATGGTTGAAATGTTTAGACCATGTTAATCCGAAAACAACACAATCAAGCACAGTCAAGACCACTCGACTAAATGAATTACCATTCCATCAAACATCTTTTTAAACAAAAACAAACTATCATTTCAATTCATAAAACGAACCATTCTTTATTAATACTAATCTAAGGAAGCAGCACCAGAAGTAATGAGCCCCTAAAACACATCCAAAAAGCAAACCAAAACGTTTCATCCACCTCACAATAGACACTGCAGATTCGATCTGCCCGCCATGCACTTGCACACTCATGCGCCACAACACACATGCAAAACCCTCGGAGTATTGAGCCCTCCTAACCAGATTATAAAATTTTCTTATATATCTTATGGCAGAGAAAGTCAGCAAGTCCTCCGGACTCCTCTTGTCCTCTAAATCCAAAGCAATATTCCAAAAGCAAATAAACCCACAAAAAGAAGTGAAAAGATTTGAAGAAAAACTCACACTCAATGAACGCCAGCACACTCTTCTGCTCA